>CM029378.1:25522188-25539874 GCA_017165825.1 Hepsetus odoe
TTAAAGCTGCCCTGGCTGTGCATCACCTGTTCCATCAGAAAGTGTTTCTACTGCAGTTCTCTGATCTTCTTCAGTTTTACACACTCAGAGTCACAAGTGTGGAGAGATGAAGCAGCTTCTGCGAAACCCTCAGGTGTGAACAATCTTTTCAAGAGATTTCAGTAAACAGATGAAAAAGTGAAAGTGACTATTCTTGTCATTGCGAGGTCACAGCACAGTACACAGTGAACCACAACGAAACTGGACCTCGTCATTTTACCCATGCACACAAACACCGTGCAGCAGGGGGTAGCTATGGAAGCGACCAGGGAGCAGTGACAGGGACGGTACCTTGCTCAAGGGTACTTCAGGGCAACCAACTGGTAAGGGAACCCATAATCTTCCGATCCTGTGGCCAACTCCCCAACCACTAGGCCACCGCTGCCCACTATAATAAATATAGTGTGGATACATTTAATGAAACACACATGGAGAAATACTGAATATGATTAGTTTATAGAGAGATGTATGCTGTCAGTGATACACTGACAATAATAATAATAGTCATCCTCATCATCTTCATCATCATCATCATCATCAAACCCAAGGCCACTTTAAAAAGCCAAAATAAAACAGTTTGAATGAAAACTGTCAACAAACAAAGGCAGTAAAAAAAAAAGGCAGAAATTTAAGAGCCAAGCAGGAAAGAAGAAATCATGTTAAAGAAGAAATCAAGAATGGAGAGAAGTGGAAGAGCACAGACTGAAGAGATGAGTCTTTAACTGAGTTTCGAAGACTTACAGAGAGGATGTTAGGCATACGTTTTGGGGGAGGTAATTCCAGACTTTGGGGGCAGCAACACTGAATGATCTACCACCCATGGAGGAACTGTGAGTAAACTGGTACCGGAGGAGCGCAGTGAACGGGTGGGAGTGTATGAATAGAGTAATTTAGCGAGGTATGAAAGTGCAGATCTGTGAAGAGCTTTAAATGTGATGAGAAGCATAAACCTGCATCACAGCAACACCAACTCCAGCCTGATCTTCATCTGTACAAACTCATTCTCACTCATTTCAATTCTTTTCAGCAGCAACCAAGTGCTGGATGTCTCCTCTCCTCTCCTCTCTCCTCTCGTGAGTTTAATAAAGTCCCACATTTAAACTGATACAGTTACTCAGTCTTCAGCACACATGGACTTTCATACTGTTTGTGGAGGCAAAATTTGTTCTAACCTTGATTTAGTATCATGTTTTCCAACGTGCTGTTGTTTTCGACATAAAGCAGAAAGATAAATTGGACAGAATGTCCCGGACAGGTTTCATGCTACTGCAAAAGACGTAAACAGATAAGGGAAAAGAGCTAAGACAAAGCAACTTTCAGGCTTACTGGGACTTGAAGGTCGAGGGGAGGTGGGCCTGGGGCCCAAAATGTGTATAAGAACCTCTCTTTTAATGTACTCGGGGCTTCCTCTTGTATTCTCGGTAGAGTGCGAGAGGAATCCTCACTGCAGTGATTATCAAACTCTTTGGTAGACTAAAGGTGCCTCTGACTTGTTCCTTGGGTATATATTTTTTCCACAACAGTTGGCGAGCCAGCCAGGAGTCCGCGAGCGGTCGGCCCAGGACAGACACCCACGGCCAAGGACTGATCATCTCGGGGTTCAAAACATACCCGACCCCTAACCTCCAATTGCAGAGAAGAGGGGCTTGGCGTGGAGTCGCTGGGGCCTCCGCCGATGGACTCTACGAGCTAGAATAGTGGAACGGTCAGTGAGCACCTGCTTCTTTCCCTTGATTTCTGTGGTTGCCTTTTGGCCTTATCTCTGGTTGATTTAACAAGCATCTTAATCTAAGAATTTGGGGTGATTGAGACTTAGAAATTCTCCGGCTGTGGGGTACCATAGGGGCAGTACGCAGTGGACCTAAGGTGGGACCTTAGGTGGCCTGAGGGGGAACCTTAGGCGGGGACCTAAACCTAAAACAGGGAGTGAAGTGAAATTGGGGAACGGTCCAACTCTTTCAGGGTAAGGTTGAGAGTGATAAAAGTTTACCTTCCCTGTCGGTGACGATCGACAGTAGATGTTGTAGCGCTACATCTGTCTGGGACAGAAACGGGACTGCGTTTGACTATGGGGACCTCACAATCAAAAGATCTGGGAAAAAGGGTAAATGAGAATTGCGAAAGAATGCTTGTTATGAGACAGAGATATGGGGAGGAAGCAACTGATTTAAGGATATTGAGCAGATGGGTTGTGAAATATGGATTTCCAGGAGAGGGGACCTTTAATACTAAAATTTTGAAAGAACTATAGGAGAAACTAAAAACCGAATGACAAGAAAATTGGAAGGGCAAAAAAAAAAAAATAATAAAAAAATAAAAAAAATAGAACGAAAAAAAAAACTGCAAAGGCAGGAACTGGAAGAAAAAGTGTTAAAAGCCTGGTTGACAGAAGCAGAGAATAGGGATAGGAAGAAAATACGCAGGCCTGTGGCTTATGCCGCACCCGTACTAAATAATATGTTATCTGCTGGTATTAACCCTTTTCTTTCTTCTGAGCATTCTAACCCACCAGTTGGCCAGTTCCCGTTCCTGACTGAGACAGACCTGGATCCCCCTCCTCCTAGACGACAAGAAGCAACACAAGTCAGAGGGACTGCTTCGACTGTGAACCTTAGCGCTTCTCCTACGGAACGACCATGGACAAGATCTCAGCCATCGCGGCAGGCAGAGGCGATCCAGGTGCCAGCACAGCAAGAGGAATTTCCTCCTCCTCCTCCACCTCCACCACCACCACCCCCTACACCTGCGGAGAACACTTTCACCATGCCGATGATCGAGGTGGCAGGGCAGGTCGGGTCGATGCTGGTGTATAGACCGTGGTCCTATGAGGAAATGAAGGCGGTCCTACTAGGCCAAGGGAAGCCTATGGACATAGGCGGCGATCGGTACATCGAGCAACTGATGACTTTCTGCAGAGAGTTCAGGCCAACCATCACTGAACTACGCCGCCTTCTGATCCTACATCTGGGACCAGCAGGGTGGATGAAAGTGGAAGACGGGTTTCCAAAGGAATCTATGAATGAAAGGAGCGTACAGCCCAGGTGGGATCACAAAGAGAACAGTTGTTATCTCCATGCACTAGATCTTCTGTGCAGGGCGCTAATGGATGCATTCCTGCAGACTGCAAACACTTCAAAATTGGAGAGCTGCAAGCAGGGACCGGATGAGACAGTAACTGACTTTTATGCAAGATTGTATCAGGTGTTTGAAACTTGCAGCGGCCTGCAGAAGCCTGGGACCCTGGGTGATGTACCAGGGCCATGGGAATGTTATCTGAGGAGCACCCTATTGAATGGACTACGCGCCGAGGTAAGACAGGAAGTAGAACGATCCTGCATCGGATGGAAAACGGAGCGCGTGGCTAACATTGTCGAACATGCAGAACATGCTGAAGAGCTGCTGGGGAAAAGGACCAAGGAGAAAACCCGAAAACAACAACAACAGTTACAGGAGGCTTCCCTGACCATGCTGAAGGTAACAGCTGAGGGCCGAGGCGACAGCAGGAATAAAGGCCGTGCACGTGGTAGAGGCCGCGGACGCAGCAGAGGTAGACAAAGGGGTGATAACAACGGATGTTTCATTTGCGGGGCCATGGATCACTGGGCAAGGGAATGTCCAAACAAGTAGAACCAAGGACAAGGTCAAACTCACCATGAGTCAGGGAACAACTATGGTGGGGAACGCGGTGGCAACAGTTCACACCAGACAAGCAGAGATTGACGGGAGGAGGTGGGGGAAGGAGATGTCTCGGAGGGAATGGTGATCAGGTCGTATGATTTAAATTCTCATTCTCCCACACACATCCAAACATGCACGAGCTACACACACGACGGAATACACTTTGTATCAAGGCACTGGGTTTAAGAAAATGCCAAAATTAACATTGACAATAGAGGGGCAAAAAGTAAAATTTCTGGTTGATTCTGGGGCCGCATATTCCGTGTTGGAAAAATCTGTCCTATCTCCTTCACCTGCCTTGAGTGGACGCACCGTTACGTCCACGGGAGCGGGGGGAATGTCTGTAATTGAGCCGTTTTCTGTACCTCTCAAATGTGAAATTGGTCAGTGGGTTTTTAACCATCAGTTTTTGGTTTCATCCATATGCCCGATAAATTTGCTGGGCCGTGATTTGATGTGTTTTTTGGGTTTGCAACTAAATTGCTCTGAAAGGGGGATGGTAATTGACGAACCTAAAGAGGGTTGTTTTCAGTTGTTTACAAGCAGTGCTTTGTTTTATCACAAGTGGCGGCTCACGGATGCAGACATTGCCTGCACTCTTATCTTTGCGGCTAGGGATAGGGTGAGACCAGGGGGCAGTGACTTTATGTGTTCGGATGGATTGTATTGCAATGCTCGTACTACTGCTGATTGTGATTGGGCTTTAATGGAACAATGGGAGAATGCACTTACAACAGATACGCTGCAGTTAGATAAACTGTTTTGGAATGAACATACTGTGGGGGTGTCAGTGCAGTTGACAGAACAGCAGATGTATTCTTTTTCTGATTCTGATTCATTTCCTCATGTCCCACTTCCAAAAGGTGTGTCAGAAAGTTGGGGGGATGTGTAGTTATTTGTTAAGACATGTGTACAGGCAGATGATTGGGTGCTTATCTGTGATGGTGTTGAATATAGTAATAAAGCTAAAGCCTTCACCGGGCCTTGGGAGATGATTATCTCTTGTGAGCGGGTTACAGAGATTTCTGAATCATTGTATGCAATGGCTAGCTTGAATGTCGACCCGGATTCGTTAAATCTTCCTGATCACTTATGGGCGAAAGATGAGAATGATGTTGGCTTGATAAAGAATTGTCCTCCAGTTGTCATAACTCCAAGGTCTACATACAGGCCATGTCGGCCACAATATCCATTAACGCAGGAGGCAATTGACGGTATGAGACCAGTGTTTATGGCTTTGAGGAAAGCAGGGGTGATCATTCCATGTCCAAATTCTCCCGTTCATACACCATTGTTTCCCGTTAAAAAGGGTCAGGGACAAAGGGCAGCCCACAGAATGGAGATTTGTACACCCCGATTGTCAATTTTGGGTTGCTTTTAATTTCACAAAGGTGCACTGCGCGATTCATTAGCTTGCTTAGCTTTGTCCCCGGGGACCACAGTTTTGCAGTATGTTGATGATTTTCTGATTGCAGCACCCAGCCAAGCACAGTGTAGAAAAGACATTTGGCTGAGAATGGCCACAAGGTCAGTCTGTCTAAGGTTCACTTTGTTAAACAGCAAGTGACATTTTTGGGCCATATTATCTCACCAAAAAGTAAATCACTCTCAAATAAGCGCTGAGGCATTTGTGATATAACCGGACATGTGACTAAGAAGCAGTTAGCATCTTTTCTGGGAATGTGTTCCTACTGCAGAGGTTTCATTCCTAACTATTCAGAGATGGAGGCACCGCTGCGGGCGATGACCTCTCAGAAATTGTCTAATAACTGTCAACTCACGTGAAATGACACAACTTGAGGCCTTTAACAATTTGAAACAAGCCCTATTGTCTCCTCCAACACTGGGAATCCCAGATCCACCGAACCATTTGTGCAAACAGTCTCTGAGAAGGAGGGACACATGATTTCAGATTTGTTACAAAAACATGGAGATAAGCTTAGGCCGGTGGCCTAGTTCTCTTTAGAGCTGGATCCAGTGGCAGTATAGTAAAAATCCCTCTACTTTTGTCCCTTTGCTTTTGCCCCTGCCCCGTCTTACAGTGTTCCACACCATCGAATTCCAATGAGCAAGTAGTAAAAGAGCTACATTTTTAACTGATCAATAGTGGCTCCTGAAAAAGGTTACACGTTGTCTGGTGTCTTATGCAGTCTCATGAGTTCCCAGAAATCATCCAGCAGCAAAAAGATATGTTTCTAAACTGAACAATAGTGCTCATAGACGGCCAGGAGCGAACAGTTGCATTTCTAATCGAGCTGCTGCACTCACAATTGGGAACCTGGATGGGAAGGAACCTTGAAATGTTGGTGGTGGATAAGACAGGGAGCCATCAGTAAAAGGACCTTTGTCTAATGTTGGTGAGGTGGCAAAGGTGGGGGGAGCTGAGGTTTTAATCATGACAGCATTGAATATTATTGGTGGAAAACTATTAATGGGATGGATTTATGTAAATTTGAACATGATTGAAATGTATTTAAAGTCCGAAGTTGGGATGAGCTTTTTTGGAGCTGCTCCCATTGGACCACGCCTGCTGATAATCTTCAGTAAATTGGTTGTGCTGCATCTCTCTGACTTCGCTTGATTTTTTAAAATTTGATTTCTGACTTGGAAAAAGTTTCGGCAGCAGTGGAAGCAGATTTACAGGAAGTTCCCATCTCTAACTCTAATATTGTGTTTTTGTAGATGGCTCTGGCTCGAGAGATAACAAAGGACTAAACTGTGTGGGCCTTGCAGTTTGCTCCGAAAGCGGCACACTCCACAGCGGCACCCTTCCTCGTTCTGTCTGCTCAAGTAGCAGAATTTGTAGCTTTGACTGAAGTATAAATTGACGCACAGTAAAGACTACGCGTCAAAGGGGGGATGATGGATATGAAATTTAGTGGTTTACTAAAAGATTCTCAGCTGTGGGAAGGAAAAATAATAATAATAATATTGCCAGTCATGCTCAATTTGCCTAGAGAGTAACTCAGGCGAGCCAGAATGAATTTAAGCCCATTTGCAATTTTGTTGGTAAACCTATGAACCTTGGTATGGGACCGCCCGGAGGTAAAGCAGCAGGAGCAAGTTTAACAACACTGTGATGATGAAATGTTGCAATACTGTTGTTCTTTGTTTGCTATTCTCCACTCTGTCCATTAGTAGGTTAAAGAATTGTTGCCGAGGACCTCTAGGGTCCTCTACATGACCTGAGACCTGGTGACCCGATCCTGGTAAAGGAGTTCAGATGGAAGCACTGGAAGTCCAGGTGCTGGACGGGAACGTTTCAAGTGTTGCTGACAACACCTACCGCCGTGAAGCAGAGAGAGCTACGTTGATCTACGTATTACAATGTAAGCGCGTGAGGGTGGAAACAGGTGACAGGGTGAGGGTAAAGGGTGTGACGGAGTCTCGGTGAAGTGGGACAAGGGCGTAACGGGTATATCCTGCCCTCCGAGCACAGACCCGTGAAGAAAGACAAAGGCTCACCCAAACACTCACCAGAATCCTGGCCTGTTTGAAATATTTTGATGGTAACTGTTATCATCTTACTAAAGATGGTGGCAGGAAGTGCATCAGTGGCAAACAAGGGAAGGACCAAATCACTGTGATAATGCAAAGGTAAATAATGCAAAGGATACTGGTCCCAGTGCAGAGTGCAGCACTTGTACAGTACACTGGACCACTTTGAGTATGATTACTGTGTTAGAGATAGTCAGGAACAAAGATCAGCTTCCACCTGCTGTTAATCTGACTCGTGTGTGCTCTTTGGAAAAATAATGTTGTTGGGTTTAACTGTAGCCCTCTACCGTGGAGGGCCTGGCTGAAACGTGACTCTTATCTGCCTGAGCGAATGGGGGAACAGAATTAGGTTGGTCAGACTGTAAAAGTGTAATGTCAATTGGTTTAAAGACAATACGGGAGTAGATGATCTAACCCAGTCCAGCCGTTCGGTTTATGATAGTTCGGGACAGGAACGTCAGTTTAAATGACCTTTTACAACACTATGGGCAAATGATGTAGTAATGTGGGCGTGTGGCCTGAGAGCCTGTACATAATCACCAGAGTCCGTCCATCCATCCATCCATCCATCCACCGCTTGTCCCAAATGGGGTCGCGCTGGTGTCCAACCCAGCGCACACAGGGCGAGGACGGGGGACGCACCCTGGACAGGTCGCCAGCCCATCGCAGGGAGGAGCGGGACGGGGACGGCACCTTGCTCAAGGGTACCTCAGGGCAACCCACTGGGAAGGGGTTCGAACCCCTGATCCTCCGATCATGTGGCTGACACCCTAACCACTAGGCCACCGCTGCCCCTTTTCACATGTTCATAATTTGACTGTATGTGACACTCAGTGTAAACTCAGTTTAAAAGATGATAACTGTGTGTATAAGCAGCATTTTAAACTGGCTTTAAATGTGTATCAACCAATCAGATTTCTGAACTGGACCTGTTTACCCTCTACTGACAGCAGACAGTGGGAAGCTACACTCACTTCATCTCAGGAAGGACTTGTTGATTTCTCAGAGCAGGAATAGAAACTACTGCTCTCCATAAAACTTCCATTCTTCACTTTTCCATTTTCTCTTCCTGACTGTAACTGTCTGTGTTTCAGGTGTGCTGGGTAAAGAGTGCTGGAGTGTAACTTACACTGTTGAACGTGTGTGTGCTCTGAAAGGATCATCAGTTGATCTCTCCTGCTCTTATAAATACCCTGAAGGACACACAGTGACTAAATCAGTGTGGATCATTAAAGAGCAGACTGGTGTTGAACCCCTTTGCTCTGAAGGTCAGGAAGACACACTTGACATGGTAGGAAGAGGATTTTTGTCAGCTCATCTTTCATTTTGAGCGAATTAAACAGACTGCTGTTCTACTTTTTGTTAGCCGAGATGCTAACCTGAGGCTGAAGAAGAGTTTTAGCAGCTGCAGTGATGTTTTGTAAAAAAAAAAAAACAAGAAAAAATAAAAAGGAATAAAAAGAGTCTTAGAAGACACCACTGTGAGATAATATGTGGAAGCAGTTTATCAGTTTATGTATCAGATAAGGAGGAAATACAAGAAAGTGAACTGAGAATTGTATTTATTCTTTTATTCTTAAGTTAACTCTAAATTATATAAGTTAATAACAACAACAACAACAATAATAATAATAATAATAATAGGCAGTACTGTTGGGTAGTAACCCTTAATCTCTTCGAGTGACCTTTAAAAATCATTTAAATATTCAGGTGGGCGGAGCCTCTGAACGGTGAAGTCGGTTTAACAATCGTTATTTTTAATATAAATATATATACATTTAAACTGCAGCTGGGATTTACACGAGCCCGGGTTTAAACTGAGGCGGTATCTTTTATTTTTCTTGTGGGTGAAGACGGTAGTATTCAGACGCTGACTGCTGATCGGCTCCTTTAAATTAAAGGTGTTCTGTGATTGACAGCCAGGGCATGGCCCCGCCCACAATCGGTCTAAAGTGAAAGTGAAATGGTTTTGACGGCGTTTTCTTCCATCCTCATCAAGATGGGTTTAACTATTTACCTTTTTCTGTCAGCAGCTTCTCTCATCTGTGACGGTAAGAAATGTTTTTATGCTTTAAATGTGTTTAATTTTTGTTCCAGATGTGTTTTCAGCCGTTTAGGTTGTATAATCCCATTACTTTGTTTAAATAAAATGAAAGTAAAACAAGAGTAGAGGTGTAGAATATCTTGCAGGATCCATACAATCTATAGTATGTTTTATTGAAAATGAAACAAAGAAAGAGGAGAGGAGTTGCAGATTTTGCCGCTCTTCAACTGGTAGGGCGCCGGCTGCGACTGCTGTGGTTCCCACGCCCCAGCTGCAATTCAATTCAATATTTCAATATTCAATATTTTATCTCCTTTATTAGAAGTAAAGGTTAACATGATTACTATTAAATTCAATTTAATTTATTCTTGTATAGCACCTTTCACAACAGAGTTCCCCCAAGGCGCTTTACATAGATGGTAGACATAGATTATAGTCATGGTCTAAAAACTGAATGCTAGAAGCTGCGACTGGCTACCCAACCTCTTTGGGTATACTAGCAGTACAAAGTCAGTTTGGGTTTAACCCCAGGATCAGTACAGAGTCCAAAGCTGCTTCCCAGGCTCAGCAAGCCGAGCGCGGCCCAGGTACCGGTGAGCCGCCAGGATCCCTTGGCGCATCGGATGCACAGCACAGATCAGTTGGTAGTTCGGTGTTGGACTCAGGTGGTGTCCACAGGTGGTGTCCACAGCGCCCCCCCCCGGAGATGTTATAGGAGCACGAGCTTTCAGTTACCAGTTACAGGGCCCCTAGATTGTGGAATAGCTTGCCTGCTTCTGTACGGGATGCCGAATCAGTCTCAGTCTTTAAATCCCGGCTGAAGACTTACTTTTTTAGTTTAACTTACCCGCACCAATCACCATAGTGCACCACTACTAATGTCGCTGGTGCTGCTGTACATGCCATCGCACTGTATTGTTTGACATTAGTAGTCTTCAGCCGTGATTTAAAGACTGATTCGGCATCCCAAACGTAAGCAGGCAAGCTATTCCACAATCTAGGGGCCCTGTAACTGAAAGCTCGTGCTCCTATACATTTATTTATGTGCGGGACAATTAGGAGATCTTTATTCTGGGATCTAAGTGGGCGATTAGGTGTATAGGCATTAAGCAGTTCGGTTAGGTATATTGGGGCAAGACCTTTAAGTTCCTTGTAGGTTAAGAGGAGGACCTTGAAGTCAGCCCTGTACCTAAAAGGAAGCCAGTGAAGCGAGGAGAGTATGGGAGTTATGTGATCGTACTTCCTGCTCCTGCTATCTAAGAGATTATGCGTGTCTAGATATGACTGCAGTTGTCTCGCAACTAATTTTTCTAGAATCTTAGAGAGAAACGGGACATTAGAGATAGGTCTATAATTACTTGGTGAGTGAGGGTCCAAGTTAGGTTTTTTAAGCTGTGGTCTAACCACTGCCGGTTTAAATTGTCTGGGGACTGCACCTAAGGTGAAGGATGCATTCATGATATCAAGTATAGGTGTTGATAGTACTCCTAAGGATTCCTTCAGGAGCTTGGTTGGAATGGGATCTAACCGACAGGTTGTGGACTTTGCCTTGGTTATAACAGAAATTAGCTCGGAGGCATCAATGAGAATAAAATCACTAAAATATTGTGAGCACTGCTCTGGTTGTGGATTAATTTGAGGGCTAATAGGGCACATTTGGAGCCTAATGTTGTTAATTTTAATCATTAAAAAACTTAAGAAACCTATCGTTAGTAATACTACATGCTGGCCTTTTATCAGTTTTGTCTGTTAGCTGAGCTAGTCTCTGAAATAAATAGCGGGGATTCTGCATGTTATTTTCAATAAGTTTTGAATAGTACTCAGTGCGAGCACTATATAGAGCTTTCTTATATTGTTTTAATTTAGCGAACCATATAAACTGAGAGGCTTGGAGACCTGTTGTCTTCCATCTGCGCTCTAGCTTACGGCACTCCCGCTTAGCAGCCCGTGTGTGATCATTGAACCAGGGAGAGTGCCTGATAGTTCTAACCTTCTTTGTTTTAATTGGGGCTACCTGATCAAGGATCTGCCCAACTACTGTATTGTACATTTCGGTGATGTCATTAACAGTTTTGTTACCGGTGAAGTCTATCTCCATTACGGCCTCCATAAACTGAATACATTTAAGCCCCATTTAAGTGTTGTGTTGTACTAGCCCTTTCACTGAGGTACGGTGGAGACATAGTAATCCCAAACGTGATTAAAGAATGGTCGGAACAAAATTTTTTTAAAGACTGGACCAGTACAGTATCAATGTCAAGTGCATACGAGATAATTAGATCTAGCGTGTGTCCTTGCACATGAGTAGGTCCTGATACATGCTGAGTGCAACCGACAGAGTCGAGGAGCGATAGGAAGCTTTTGGTACCAGCATCTGTCTCTGTATCAATATGTATGTTAAAGTCACCCAACATCACGAATCTAGTAAACCTAAGTACCATATCAGAGAGCAGATTGCCAAATTCATTAATATAGGCAGCATATGGTCCTGGAGGTCTGTAAATTAATAGAACATGGACCACAAAGTCTGACCTAATGCTTAGCAGCATCACTTCAAATGTATGAAAGTTCTCAGTAGTTTTTGAAATGATTCATCAAAAATTGCAGCCAGGCCTCCACCACGTCCTACTGCGCGTGATTTATGCAGGCACGAGAACCCATCAGGGGAGGCTTCCACTAAGGGGATGGTGTCAGCGGGTCTAAGTCAAGTTTCAGTCAGTAGGCAGATATCTGACTTTGTGTCAAGTACCATCCCATTAATAAGCACTGCCTTGTTTCCTAAGGAGCAAACATTTAGTAGTGAACATTTGATTTTAGTCGGACGCTGTGTTTTATTTGTTTTTATGATGGGTACTGTGCAGGTTACCGGTGCAGGAGCCCCTAGATTGGTGTCTTATTGTACTTATTGCCTTATTGTACTAAGAATAGATATTCTCTGGTAATGATGAGAGAAGTCTGGTTCTGAGCTAATGTGTGACATAGGGGATGCCGTGTTATAAAGAACCTGGGTTGCTGCCAAGAGTATACTGATAGTGGGATAACAGTCAGCATGTGATTTAAGATCACAGGACTGCGACCTGGGTGGTGCTCTGGAGAGTCACAGTAGCAATTTTGCGTCCATATTTTGGGAAAGCATATATGATCCTGTCCAGTTAGGATGAAGACCGTCCCTTTTATAAAGGCCAGGCCGTTCCCAAAAGAGGTCCCAGTTATTCACAAAGGCTATGCTTTTAGATGCACACCAAGTCTCTAGCCAGCGGTTGAAAGAGAGCAGCCTACTGTAGGTTGCATCTCCTCTAAAGAGAATTGGCAAGGGACCAGACACAATTAAGATCTGACATTTTGTTACAGCTTTTGAACGCAAAGAGATGAAGTTCCTCTTTAATACCTTGGATTGTTGGGACTTTATATTGTTAGTTCCAGCGTGAACAACCAAGGTAGGAACTTCATTGCTGGAGTATGAATCCAATCAGTTTTGTGATCAGTGACAGTTGGGGCACATGAGTGACGTCTATCGTTAGTATGATTTTCTAGCAAAAAAATTCAAAATCTATTTGTTAAAATTAAAAAATATCTTACTGCTAAAACAGCAGGGATCTAGCTGGGATTAGCCATCATGGTCAGAAAGTTGTGAGTTTGAGTCCCAGACCAGGAAGTTCCCCTATGTTCCCCTTGATCAAGGGAACATCCATAGCACTGCTCCTTTGGCATTGGATATGGCTTCAAGTTTCAGATGTAACCTTTAAATAAATAACATCATTTTATTTGCATTTATTTATTGACAGTAATGCTAACACTGTACTCTAAAGGTCTGGGGTCAGTACTGGGCCCTTGGAATCATATATAGTGTAGCATTCATGATAAATTTAAAATAAAGTACACAGCTGCCTTATGTGTTTCCTTTTTAAAACGCTTTTTTACGTTACATGACGTAAATGGAGAAATTACATCTTCTCTCACCGCTTTGGTTCTTTTAGGCATCCAGCTGTTTGGCCCCTCTGGTCCTCTGACTGTAAACCTAGGGGAGTCAGTGTTGCTGCCCTGTTACACTGAAGAGCCAATCCCACTGGAGGATCTGGAGGTGGAGTGGAAAAGATCAGACTCTGAAAGTTTACTGCATTTATTTCAAGATGGAAAAAGTTGGCCAGAGTCTCAAGACCAGGCTTACAGTGGAAGAGCAAGTTTCTTTACTGAAGAGGTCAAATGTGGAAACTTCTCTCTTCTTATTACAAATCTGACCTCTAAAGATGCAGGAGTTTATAGCTGTAGAGTTTACAGAAAACAAGAAACTGGTCAAATCTCAGTGGAAATAAAGGAGACTGGTGAGTGAAACTCGATTCATATTTTACAATTAATGGTACACCTGCCTTTAGTACCTGCACTTAATGTGCACTCAGTATTGACAACTTAATAGCAATGAATTGTCATCTAAAACATTTTTTTTTACATCAAACATCAGTTTGTTGTTGCTAAAAATGTCTTGTTTGGCCACAGAATTAACATTTGCAGCATTTAACAGACGCTCTTATCCAGAGCAGCTTCCATGTCCTAATTACAGGGACAGTCCCCCTGGAGCAATTCAGGATTAAGGGTCTTGCTCAGGGAGTCAGTGGTGGTAGTACCAGAGGTGGGATTTGAACTGGGGACCTCTTGAGGCCTGGGGCCGTAGGCATGTATCCTACCACTAGACCACCACCACCCCTTATAAAGTTCAGCTTATTTACAATTCCAATTAAAACATTATAATAGCTTCTAGCAAACTCCAGGGATATTTTTGACCACAACGTTTGATTGACCACAAAAATCCACTTTTTTTTTTTTACCTGTTTTAAAAATAGATCATTGTAGAATGTTTTGCCTCTCTAACCATCCCCCTCACTGTACACAGGAGGAAAATAAACACTTCTAGACATATTTACAGCTTTTTTTATGGCCTATGATGTGGTGTGAGTGTGTAGGTAAATATACGTGTTAAGCTCTTTTACCCATTAAGCATTCCATTTTCCTATTTCAGTTTTTGAGGAAATAATAATGCTTTATTCTACTTGATCTTGAAAGTTGGTTTGTTAAATCATACTATATCAGTAAATGCTGGGGCCCCTTTTGAAAGCTTTGTGAAAACTTCATTTTTCAACACTACATTACATCTTACTCTCATACCTGCAAGGTCAGCTCCTCAGTAACTGTAAGCTGACTTAAAGTGTGGTAATACATGTGCTAAAATAGCAGGTGTTCATGAAAACATGGTTTTCTCTGGGGGAGATGGCGCCAGGTCATGGGTTCCCCTGAGGGACCCTTGCAAAAGGTAGCATCCCCATCACTGCTCCCTGGGTGCTTTCAATAGCTGCTGCATGTGTGTGTGTGTGGATGAAATGCTGAGGTTAATTTCATTGTGTTGTGTTGTGCTGCATTTCACAATGATAAGAATAATTTTGAGCTTGGAGTAGCTAATAAACAAGCACACATAGGATGTTTTGAAATTTACAAATTGTAAAAATCTGATATGTTTTCAAATTATTTTTCCTTCAGAGCATCTGATTGTGACTGGAGGACACAGCATATCTGCATATACGGGTGACGAGATCACTCTGAATTGCTCTGTGGACTCCAGTGTCCCACCTGAAAAACTTGAAGAGGTCTCATGGAAGAAAGTGGATCCAGAGATTTTAGTGCTGATGGTCCAAAAGGGCAAAGTTCGAACAGAATCCACCCACAAGAGGTACACAGACAGAGTTGAGTTCTTTAGTCAGGAGGAAATCCAGAAGGGAAATTTCTCACTTAGGTTAAAAGATCTCCGCACTGAGGACAAAGGTCTCTATATGTGTGAAGTATTCTTTGGGGAACTTTCAGCTAACGCAACAGTGGAAGTACAGCAGCTGGGTAAGTTTGACTCTTTCTGCAGTGCAAATTATTTAATTGAACAGTAGAATAAACAGGGACAACAGAAGCAAAAAACATTCTTTATATATATACAGTACTGTGCAAAAGTTTTAGGCAGGTGTGAAAAAATGCTGTAAACAAAGAATGCTTTAAAAAATGGAAGTGTTAATCATTTATTTTCATCAGTCAGCAAAATGCAGTGAATGAACAAAAGAAAAATCTAAATCAAATCAATATTTTGTGTGACCACCCTTGGCCTTCAAAACAGCATCAATCTTCTAGGTACACTTGCACAATTTTTTTGAAGGAACTCGGCTGGTAGGTTGTTCCAAACATGACTGTGTTTCAACCTCTGTGTGACATTGATCATCATCAGCACCTGTTTGGTAAAATCGGTTGATCAGACACCGACTATAATCCTACAGAATCCCTGACTTTGCGCAAGTGTACCTAGAAGAACTGATGCTGGTTTGAAGGCAAAATGTAGTAACACCAAATATTGATCGCTCACTTTGCATTTTGTAAATTAATAAAAATAAACAATCATTATTTATATTTCTGAAATAATTTTTTGTTTACACCATTTTTTCACACCTGCCTAAAAGCTTTGCACAATAATGTATATATATATATATATATATATATATATATACACACACACAAACACACATACACTTTTTATAATAAACATTTACACACACCAGAAGCCGGTTTATGGGCTGATAGATGTAATTTGGGATTGAGTTATAAAGATCTGGGACTTAAATAAATTATAAATCATCTAATACTTTATTACCATCTTTAATTAAGAAAAGTTGCACAGTGTCATGAACAGTTTTGGTCTCTGATGGAGACACACTATTGCTTTATATTCCATGAACAAGATATGCAATAACCAAACACTCCCCTTAAAGTCAAAATGTTAAAGGGGCCATAAAGTGCATTTGAAAGTGTCTATTTATATCAATGTGAATAGCACACCGTTAATCACAACAAAATACATTTCTTTATTTAACCCATCTTACATATGGGAGCCAGCCAAATATCATGCACCCAGAGAGCAGTGTTTGGGATGGTACTTTGCTTAAGGGTGGCTCAGGATTTCCTACTGGCCTTGGGCTTAAATCCACAACCTTCCAATTATGGTCCTAGTTTCTGACCACTAGGCCACCACTGTATGTTCCTGTTTAATCTATTTGCTTTTTTTAAACATATACCATAAAATATAAATGGGACCAACAAAGTCCTACTGCTATACCCAAATACTTTATTTTAGCCCTTTGAGCTAAATTTTATAACTTGTGCACTTCTTTGCCTTCAGAACTATTTGTTGTTTATTTTATTTATTTTTATTTTCATTGAACTGGGAGGAAATTTGTACTGAAAATTTCCCACATGTATCCATGTAAATATTGTTTGCTGAATGTTATGAAGTACTTAAATTTTACTCAAACCACTTCTTTTGTCTTCTCCTGTTAGGGATTGCCACAGTTGGTTGTCATCGACATTTCTACCTCTCCTCTGAATCTTCCTCTTTCACACCGACCGCCTACATGCCCTCTCCTTGCACATCCATTAACCTCCTTTTTGTTCTTCCTCTTCTTCTCTTGGCTGGCAATTCCATCCTCAACATCCTTCTCGCAGTGTATAATGATCGTCTCTTCTGCACGTATCTGAACCAACACTGTCTTGCTTTTCTGACTTGTCTCTAATCCTGTCCAACCTTGTCACTCCCGGCACAAATCTGAGCATCTTTAACTCTGACACTTCAAGCTCCACCTCCTGTCTTTTAAGTGCCGCTGTCTCCAAAATATTCTTATATCCTTCTTTCCATCATATCAGCCAGATCTCTCCTTCACCATTTATACTGTCAGCATTCAAAATTCCTACCCTCACCTTCCCTCTCCTATCCTCCATTCTCCACTCCTGTCTCTGAACATGGTGGCGGTCATTGTTAACCACAGCCTCGACCAATCCGGTATGGAAATTCTTCCGGTATGGAGTTTCATTGTCTGTATATTGATCTGGCAAATGTTTATGTTGGATGTCCTTCCTGATGTAACCCTTCCCATTTATCCAGGTTTACAACCGACACAAAGAAATGTACTGACATCCAAAAAATCTTCAGTATTCAAAAATTATTATTTCTACTAATTTCTACTAATTTCTACACAGTAATTTTCACTCTTTTACTTTCTTACAAATTTTGATTTTAGAAACTTTAACATTTAAAAGGCCAAACAAATGCTGAAAGCTAAAAAACAATACACAATACTATCATGGTCCATCAGAGGAAACAAAATAATGAGTTCATGAAAATAGTCTTCTTTGTCAAAAAAAAGCAACTATACAGTTAACAAGAAGTCAGTCAGTCAGTCAGTCATTTTCTGCCGCTTGTCCCAAACGGGGTTGCGGGGGAGTGCTGGAGTCCATCCCAGCTCACACAGGGTGAAGGACGGGGGACAAACCCTGGACAGGTTGCCAGCCCATCACAGGCTATGATATATGTGTATATATATATATATATATATATATATATATATATAT
>CM029378.1:25540374-25570279 GCA_017165825.1 Hepsetus odoe
GCTCCGAGAGCCACACTGTGTTAAGACCCAAGAGCGAGGCCCAAAATACCCAGCAATTGCCAAACCCAAATTATTTCATAAAATCAAATGCAAACTAATGGGTTAAAATGGGTGGAAAACTAAAACATACAAAACCCCAAAATTGGTGGAAAACAAAGAAATGTCAAGGTCTCAAAACCAGCAATTCTGACATGAACACAGAGAGAGAGAAGGGAGACTCAAGAGTATACACAAGGGGCTTTAGTGAATTTGCCAAATATTTCCCAAATTTTAGCCATCATGATCAGAAGGTCAAAGGTTTGAGTCCCAGACCAGGATGTTTCCCCAAGTTCCTCTTGAGCAAGGAACCGTCCCTCGCACAGCTCCCTGGGCACTGGATACTTCAACTTAAAGTACACAGCTGCATTATGTGTTTTTATTTACATTGTTTGTAAAGGATTTAACTTCCTGCTTTTTATGACATGATGTAAATGGAGAAATTGCACCACCTTTCTCTCACTGCTTTGGTTCTTTTAGGCGTCCAGCTGTTTGGCCCCTCTGGTCCTCTGACTGTAAACCTGGGGGACACAGTGTTGCTGCCCTGTTACAGTGAAGAGCCAATCCCACTGGAGGATCTGGAGGTGGAGTGGAAAAGAAAAGACTCTGACAGTTTACTGCATTTATTTCAAGATGGAGAAAGTCGACCAGACGCTGAAGACCAGGCTTACAGTGGAAGAGCAAGTTTCTTTACTGAAGAGGTCAAACGTGGAAATTTCTCTCTTCTGATCACAAATCTGACCTCTAAAGATGCAGGAGTTTATAATTGTACAGTTTTTAGAAGAAAGGAAACTGGTCACATCTCAGTGGAAGTAAAGGAGATTGGTGAGTGAAACTCAATTCATATATTTCAGTTAATGGTACACCTGCCTTTAGCACCTGCACTTAATGTGAGTTCAGTGTTGACACCTTAATAGCAATAAGTCTTCATCTATAAAAATTCATCAAGCATCAATTTTTAATTTGGCCACAGGATTCCATTCAAAGTTTATAGTAGCTTCAAGCAAACTCCAGGGATTTTTTGGAGACTTCTTGACCACAACATTTCATTGACCATAAAATTCCACTTTCTTTCTTTTGGTCCTTGTGGAATGTTTGCCTTTCTAACCATCATCCTCAATGTACACAGGAGGAAAATAAACCTGTGTTCTCTTCCAGACAGCTTTTTAATGGCCTTACAGGTTATGTGAATGTGTAGGTAAACATACATGTTAAGCTCTTTTACACATTAAGCAACAAGTTATTCTGCTTTATGCTGATTTGTTAAAAGTCAAAAATTGCTGGGGGCCATTTTGAAAGCTGTGTGAAATCTTTGACCACAAGAGTCACATCAACACTACATTGCGTCTTACGCTCATACCTGCGAGATCAGTTCATCAGTAATTGTAAGCTGACTAAAAGTGTGACTATATAGCATTTTACTTATTATTTTACATGAAAACGTGGTCAATAATTGGAGCCTGAGCTTGGAGTAGCTAATAAACAAGCACACAGAGAATATTTTGAAATATACAAATAGTAAAAATCTGATCTGTTTTTAAATTATTTTTATTTCAGTGCGTTTGATTGTGACTGGAGGGCACAGTGTATTTGCATATGCGGGTGAGGAGATCACTCTGAATTGCTCAGTGGACTCCAGTGTCCCACCTGAAAAACTTGAAGAGGTCTCATGGAAGAAAGTGGATCCAGAGATTTTATAAATATTATTTTTTTCATATGTGTAGAGGACACACACCAGAAGCCAGTTTATGCGCTGAAAAGTATAATTTTGGGATTGAGTTATAAAGGTCTGGGTCTTGAAGAAATTATAAACCATCAAATATTTTATTATCATCTTTTATTAAGAAAAGTTGCACAGTGTCATACTTGAACAGTTTTGGTGTCTGACTTTTGGTGTCTGACACTAATGCTTTATATTCCATGAACTAGTTATGCAAACACACACCTTTTATTGGTATTGTTAAAGGGGCCATAAGGTGCATTAGAAGATTTATTTTTATCCATGTGAACAACACAGCACACAGTTAATCACATTAAAATGCATGTCTGTATTTAACAAACCTTCTTACATATGGGGGCCAGCCATATATGCACGCACCCAGGGAGCAGTGTTGGAGACGGTACTTTGCTCAAGGGTATCTCAGGGTATCCTGCTGGTCTGGTACTTAAACCCACAATCTTCCAGTCATGGGCCTAGTCTCTGACCACTAGACCACCACTGTATGTTTGTGTTAAATCAATTTTTTTGTTTATTGTATATCATAAAATATAAATGGAACTAACATAGTCCTACTGCTCTGCCCAAATACTTTGGTTTAGCCATCTGAGCTTAATGTCATAACTTAATCATTTATTTGCCTTCAGAACTTCAAAAGTTGTTTATTTTTCATTGAACTGGGAGGAAATTTGTACCGAACATTTTGCACATGTATCCATGTAAATATTGTTTGCTGAATGTTATAAAGTATCTAAATTTTACCCAAACTACTTCTTTTGTCCTCTCCTGTTAGGGATTGCCAAAGTGGATCATCATCGACATTTCTTCCTTTCTTCTGAATCTTCCTCTTTCACACCGACCGCTTACATGCCCTCTCGCTGCACATCCTCCTCCTTTTTGTTCTTCCTCTTCTTCTCTTGGCTGGCAATTCCATCCTCAACATCCTTCTCGCAGTGTATAATGATCTTCTCTTCTGCGCTTATCTGAACCAACACTGTCTTGCTTTTCTGACTTTTTCTCTAATCCTGTCCAACCTCGTCACTCCCAGCACAAATCTGAGCATTTTTGACACATCAAGCTCCGCCTCCTATCTTTTAAGTGCCGCTGTCTCCAAAATATTCTTATATCCTTCTTTCCATCATATCAGCTAGATCCCTCCTTCACCACTTATACTGTCAGCATTCAAAATTCCTACCCTCACTTTCCCTCTCCTATACTTCATTCTCCACTCCTGTCTCTGAACATGGTGGCGATCATTGTTAACCACAGCCTCGAACAATCTGGTATGGAAATTCTTCCGGTATGGAGTTTCATTGACATTCACCGACACAAAGAAATGTACTGACATCCAAAACATTTTCAGTATTCAAAAATTATTATTTCTACTAATATCTCCACAGTAATTTTCATTCTTTTACTTTCTTACAAATTTTGATTCTTTGAAATTTAAATTAACATTTAATAGGCCAAACAAATGCTGTTCTGAAAGCTAAAAAACAATACACAATACTATCATGGTCCATCAGAGGAAACAAAATAATGATTTCATGAAAATAGTCTTCTTTGACAAAAAAAGAACAACTATATAGTTAACAAGAAAATAAATTAAAATTTATTGCTATTATATATAAAAAAAAGATTAATAAACTGTTCTAATTTTTGTCACACAGGTTTTTCCAGTATACACAAAGGAATATTATTTCTCTGCATACTAGCGTTAGGCCTTGCAGTTTTGCTGAGCATTTACCTAGCACATTTAAGAAAAAATGGTAAGTCACTACTTCTTTTATTTGTTTTTGATATCCAGAATTTTCCCATAAAGTATTGAATTGATTTATATTGAAATTTTAAATTAAAATTTAAATGTAAACTTTTTATTTTCTCTGTAGAAAACAGCAGCACAGTGTTATCTGTACATTGTGTATTAGTCTTATGTCCCAACATTGCCTTGTTCATTGCTTTTATCCTCTGGGGCATCATTGAGGGTACGTGTTGAAATTAATATTTGATTTGTTCTATAACTGCTAATCAGAATGTTTTATGTGCTTGGAAAATTTAAGCATGGAATTTTTTACCAATCAATAATGTCTTGATAATGTTCTCACTAATTTACTGTCCTTAGTACTTTTGGATTTGCAAGTAATCAGTTGGACACCTACAATTGAAAACATTTCTTTTCTTTGGGATTCACAGTGTTTTTCTGCACTGCACAGGTCTTTTAAAGTCATTGGTAAAAAGTTGGTTGCTACAGATCCTAAGTTTGTAGAGATTCACCTGGTACATATGTCTACATTACAGCTGTCTAAATAGATGATTGTTGTGGCTGTATCTCAAGAATATTAAGTCTTACTGTGATTGAAGAACATTTTCCCAATCCAGAGTGAACCAAAGTCTTTTCATTTACTTCATCTTATCTTGTTTACAAAAAACATTTTGAAACTTTTTTTATTCTAGGTTTCTTCACTGAAGCTGCTGCTTGCTCTGTCCTAAACCTACTAAGGATTCTTTTCTTGTTCTGGATATCTCCATATTTGGGTTCATTTAATGGTATGTTTTAATGATCAATATTAAATAATGGACAGTAAATTTAAACAAATGAAAAACATGAAGAACATGAATGTTTTAATATATTCCATTTTATGCTTCATTAGGTTTTACACAAAAGTAGAAATAATATATTATGTTCTGGGCATTTTTTCTCATGTACCCTATAAGAAATCTTAAAATACTCTTAAGCTCTTAAACATGAAAGATATCAATGACAAAAATAGTCACTTTCACTTTCCCCCCTCACTATTAACACCTTGATGTCTAGTACTTGATGTTGTAAAGACCTATTTGCCTGTTGTTTTACAGAAGGCATCCGGAGAATCATCAGACAGTCAGTGATTACAGTAAACTATGCTGTGATCACCACTTTTACTTATTCAGGTTTGTACATCGTTTTACAGCTTATTTCAAAGACAAACAGCTGTTACAGTTATATTTTAATAGACATGTACACTGTGAGTAGTGATACAACATAATTAACACGCCTGCATTAAAGAACATTGTCTGATAAAGTAATATAATTGGTACCAAAACAAATTGAGCTTGAGTTCATGTAAACAGCATTATTTAAAACTAATTTAATCTATATCATCAATTACATCAGTGTTATGGTGTGACCTGCTCCTAACACAGAGAGCCACATGGGGTTAGGACCCAAAAGCAGCGACTGAAGCTGCAGCAGCAGAAATAATCAAAGAAACCCGAAATACCACAGTCAAACCTGAAAACGGGTGGACATCACCTTATTGCTTTGTGCTTTTTTTTTTTCTTTGAGTGAAGTGTTAGCGAGAAGCTTGAGAAACTCGGAATAGTGTGTAGCGTCAGTCAGCACAACAAGCCGAAGCTCGATCTCGATCTTGATGTCGATCTGACACAAACACACAGAGAGAGAAAGGGAGACCCGAGAGTAAACCCAAGGATCTTTACCAAAATTACCGGCAGTGTCATTAAAATGACCCAGCAAGTCTTCACTGTTTCCTTTTGTCTATAAAGGGGAGGAGGCAGCTGAAAGGAATCACTCCTGATTATCGTGCCTGACTCACTGGTCTCCCAACAGCGGTCTTGCTCCCCATTTACATTTACGGCTTTTAGCAGAAGCTCTGGATAAGACTTCCATGTCCTAATTTCAGGGCAGTCCCCCTGAAGCAACTCAGGGTTAAGGGTCTTGCTCAGGGACCCAGTGGTGGTAGTGCCAAATTAGTGCCAGGTAGTGGGACTCGAACCTGGGACCTCTTGAGCCATAGGGCCATAGGCAAGTATCCTACCACTAAACCACCACCACCCAGCTCCCCCTAGTAATTTACCTTTTTATTCATCCTAAAAAAATATTCTTCAGCCCACTAAAATACATTAGTCAAACTTAAAGGGAACAGGGAAAATCAAACACCTTTTTAGGAAGGCTGTTTCTGGCTTCAACTTCTTAGCAATTCAAAAAAATTGTCTTAGCCAAATATAAAATTTTTTACTCCAAATACAATTCAAGTAGAAAGTCCATCCATCCATTTTCTGCCGCTTGTACCAAATGGGGTCGCGGGGGCATGCTGGAGTCCAACCCAGTGCACACAGGGCGAAGGACGGGGGAAACACCCTGGACAGGTCGCCAGCCCATCGCAGGGAGGAGCGTGACGGGGACAGCACCTTGCTCAAGGGTACCTCAGGGCAACCTATTGGGAAAGGGTTCGGACCCCCGATCGTCAGGCCAACACCCTAACCACTAGGCCACCGCTGCCCCTCAAGTAGAAAATAACAAATATATTTTTTTATTGATGAATCTTTTTAGTCAATAAGTTAGCTTTACTCCAGAAATTAAATTGACCTTTCATTTAATTTTATTTTACATTACATTAAACTGTATGCCAGTGTATAAATCACCACAAACTAAATAAATGTTTACATTTTAAAGTTTAAACTACAACATTGTAACAGTGATGACGGTGTTGTGTTTTGGACATTAGTGCTGAGCCAAGAGGTCATTACAGAATGTAAAGCTTTAATAACATAACAATAACATATGCACAGAAACTCAAAACACAGATAAACTTACATGACATGTACAGATTAACAAACACCAACACTCTGCTCTCGCTTAATGGGGCTTTTAAAACCAACCCCAAATGAAGCACACTTGTTAGCCCAGTGGGTACTCTCCCAAGAGCTTGTGTGACTCTAGTGTGCCATCTAGTGTGACCGAATCCCTTTCCAAAAGGCACCACTCCTGGGGCGCTGAACCTTGCCCCACCTGGAGCAGAGTCCCAGAGAGAAGGATGTTTAGAAATACAAATAAAATGCTGGTTCTGGACACATCCCGAGATCCCAACCGTCTCCAGTGGGCGTGAACACAAGCAAAAAGGGACATCATCCTTCTTTATGAACTTGGGCATAGTCATTCTTCTCCTGCTCCTCACCAAGCATGGACCTTGACCCTCAGGTTCCTCATCTTCTCTGACAGATGCCCACACAGGTTTCCACGCCCTGCTTTTCTCCAGCAGGCTTATGCAGGAGTCCCTCCTCACTGAGCGGAATGGAACGGGTTCACCTGTGGGTTTCCCAACCCCGCCTTCCCAGGCGGCCGTATACATTACATTTACATCTTATCCAGAGGGACTTACATTTCCTAATTATTTCCTAACATTCCTAATGTTAAGGGTCTAGGGCCTAGTGGTTAGGGCGTCAGCCACATGATCGGAGGATTGGGGGTTCGAACCCCTTCCCAATAGGGCGCCCTGAGGTGCCCTTGAGCAAGGTGCAGTCCCTGTCTCGCACCTCCCTGCGACCTGTCCAGGGTGCGTCCCCCGTCCTGTGTGCGCTGGGTTGGACTCCAGCACTCCCCCGCGACCCCGTTTGGGACAAGCGGCAGAAAATGGATGGTCGCTTGCTCAGGGACCCAGTGATGGTAGCGCTTGAGGTGGGATTCGAACCTCTTGAGCCATTGGTTCTTAGGCAAGTACCCTACCACTACACCCCCCCAGCGGCAACCCCCCACCTTCCCAGGCGCCGAACCCCCCTCTTCCCAGGCCGGCCTGAACGCCCTCGCCGAGACCCTGTCTTCCCCGGTCAATGTAAGCGACATCGCTGTCAGTCTGCCCTTCCAGGTCCACGACCGTGCTGAAACGCCGTCTGCATGAGATGTTGCGATAATTGTGGAAAAAGCAGCACAGTTTAATACAGAATATTTTGCTTAAGTAAAATCTTAATAGTGGTTAGTGGTGCCAAAATCTGAATGTATTTTGGCACCACTAACATAAATCTAAGATTCTTTCCTGTGATTTCCCTGTTTAGTAACAAGGCTAAAGGTGCTGTTTATTTACATTTCCTGATGGTTTTAATGCTTTTATGGAGGTTGCAGTATTAAAAGCTTTTGACACTTTGAGCCTAAACACTTTCCTTTTTTGTAGGCTTTTAGCAAATCTTTGAGTTGAAATATTTTGTTAAAATAATATGAACAAAATAACAGTAACAGAATTATTTACCATACTTACTTTTTTAGGCCGGTCTAGTAGAGATTTAAGTGACTGTGAACTGCTGTTTTGTGTGTGTTCTAGGTGTTGGTCTGTTTGTCTGGCAAAGATATCAGGAAACGAAAAATGCAGATTTCCTCTTCTTGGGATTACCACTGCCAATATTCATGCTTTTGTTTTACATATGGATCTTCATATCAGGTAGGAAATATAGCCCTTCATTACAGCACAGAAATTTTTAATTGGTGTTCTGAAAGAGATTCACTAGTTAATGTAAACTGTATTATGTACATGGTGGAAAAAAAATGAGAAAATTACCTTTAATACACTGGAAGGTAGCATGATTTTATTCTTTTCCCATCTCTTGAAGAATAGAGTTTAGCTGATTTCAGAAAATACGATTGAATGAAGAGAAACATAAAGCTCTTAGCAGTAATAATACTTAGCCCTCCTCAATCATTGAACTATTAAGTCTCAGCACTACCAGTTCTGTTCATATTCAGTAAAAAGCTTCCACTTATGTTAATTTTGAAAGGCTATTGCTGGTTTATTATTAATATTTTAATGATGAGAGTATGTTTCAGCACACATTGTAAGTAATAAATGTGAGTGGTCATGCCAGTGATGCCACTACTACTGATTATTTCATTTAAATATATGAAAGTGAAAACCCTTGACATTGTGAGGTCACAGCACAGCACACAGTGAGCCACATCGAAATTGGACCTCTGCATTTAACCCATGCACTCAAACTCCGTGCAGCAGTGGGCAACTATTGAAAGCACCTGGGGAGTAGTGACAGGGACAGTACCTTGCTCAAGAGTACCTCAGGGTAACCTACTGTTGAGGGAATCGAACCCACAATCTTCCAATACAGGGGCAACTAACCACTAGACCACTGCTGCCCCGCTATATATGATATTTAACTTTGTATTGATACAAATAATCTTGGGATTCCCTAAGAAGAGCTTAAAAAAGATTATAAAATCAATTTTACTAAATTTACTATATTTGTGATGGATCCTGTTGGACACAACAATGACCACGGTCCCGGTCCCCTTATTACTGACCCGGGAATGCAGACTAACCCACTACACAGCCAATTAGTGCACACATTCCCTCACACCTCGTCAAATAACTATTTAAGGACTGCCAAGCCAACCCAACATTGTCTGTTCATTGTTTGAAATACTGCATTTTTGTTTGTTCCATGCAATAAAGTACAAGGTTACTGCTGAGCACTCCGCTATTCTGGATGACAATAAGATGACAATATTATTTTGGTTAATTAATATTAGTGTTCTTTTGAGTAAAGAAATGCTTTCTGCTCAAATACAAAGAATTTAAAATTGATTTTACTTAAATGTCTAAAATCATTTAATCACAGATGGCCTGCTGGTGCATTTTATAGTACTATACTTATGGAAAAAGGTTGTTTCTCAGTCTGCTAGTGTGGGTGAAGAAGGTTCCGTGCCAGTGAAGGGTGAAACCACTGAAGGACTATCTTATCAGCAACTATGCATTTCCCATTCCACACTCTAATGCAGGGGCTCAGTATGCTCTTGATAGGGCAAAGGTAAAAGTTCACCAAGATCTTTAGTAAAAGCTTTAGTGAAAGCTGTGGTTTCTTTAGTTTTCTGTTGTGTGGTGAGCAGATGTGTTGGTATTCTTGGTTCTCAGGTCCAGGTTGTTTTCTTTGCACCAGATCACCAGATCATGTGATCAACCTCTTCCTTGTAGGTTGACGTGTTGTGAGCTGCTCTGAGTACCTTAGACAGGACATCCAGCAGCTAATTACTTAGGGACTGGAGGGACTGAGACCAAGGTCTAGTTTCATGACCAGCATCAATGGATGGGCAATGCTGAAAGCTGAGCTACAGTAAACAAAACACAGCTTCACAAAAATTGTGTGAATTTTGGTAGAACTTGGAGAAGTTTGCTTAAATCACTTAAATTGTGCATCACATAGCATTAAAGAAGTAAACCAGCTACAGCAAACGCTGGCTGTGACATCAGAGTCACTTAACACTGAAAGCCTATATGACCTTTTTTTCCCTCTAAGATTTGGCAGGGCATGGCAAGTTTATTTATATAGCAGCTTTGAAAGTCATTCAGATGAGCAAATACAAAATACAAAGTTTTTAAAAGGATAGAAAATAAGACACAAATAAAAAAAGTGCAATGGTTTATTCAAGGAAGAACAATTGATTTAAAAAATGATTTAAGAAATGCAATATGAGAATGAAAAGGATTTATACTTGAGGGAAAGAAAGTGAAAGGGACTATTCTTGTCATTGCGAGTTCACAGCACAGCACACAGTGAACCAAAACGAAATTAGACCTCTGCATTTAACCCATGCAAACACCATGCAGCAGGGGGCAGCTATGAAAGTGCCCAGGGAGCAGTGACGGGGACTGTACCTTGCTGAAGGGTACCTCAGGGCAACCTACTGGTAAGGGGTTTGAACCCACAATCTTCCTGTGGCCAACTCCCTACCACTAGGCCACCGCTGCCCCTTACGTGTATAAATAAAAGTGGCCTCAGAATCAAGCCCTGATAACCATATGTTACTGGCACTCTCTGAGACACATCGCATGCTATTTGGGCAAAGTTTCCCCTTGCAAATAAGAACTGAACTATTTTAAAGCAGTTCCTGAGAGTCCAACCCAGTTCTCAAGTCTTTTAACTAGAACTGCATGGTCAGTGGTGTCAAAAGCAGCACTGAGCTCGAGCAGTACTAGAAAAGATATTGGAGAGGATAATTTTCCAGAATCTGCATTTAAGAAAATGTGATTAATTACTTTTTATCAAGCAGTCACTGTACTATGAATAGAAACCTGATTGTTTTTTTCTAGACAGTCATTTAAAGACTAAAGGGCAGTTAGTTGCTTAAAGAAAATTTTCTGAATGATTTTAACAATGAAAGTTATTAGAAACCAGTCTCTTTTTACTTAATGGGGAGGCTTCTAAAATGTTCTTTTTAAGAGAGGCTACACCACTGCAGTTTTATCATGTACAAAAAATGCCAGGCATGATTGAGGTATTTACAATCTTAATTAAGATGTTAATTAAGCAGTAAAAAAGAAGCACTTTTTGTTAAAACAGATGAATGATTTAAGATGACTGACTGTATCGATTCATATTTTTTTTTATAGGGCTAAACTTGGACATTTTAACCATAATATCTACAGATGAGTCCAAAATTATTAGCCTCCCTTATGAAATTAGGCAACACTCTTGATTTCTCCATGAAAACCATTAACTACAAGTGTTTGTTATTTTGGAAACAAATACACTATAAAAACAATGTCCACTAAGTTTAATTAGGATAGGATAATTAGGATATTAGGCCGTCTTTGTGCTGGTGTGGAGCTTGTCTCTTTCTTTGAGGTACTACAGGTGGTGGATGGGAAGAGGGTTTTTGGATCTCTGAAGCATTAAATGAGAGTGTTGGTGAAACTGGGATGATTCTTCTTTGTACCAGAAGGCTGGCTCACAGGGTCAGTCTCATCTCTTTACTTTTGTAGAGATTCATATGAGGTGAAGGGGTGCTGGAGACAGAAGCAGAGATGGTAGAACCAGAAGCTGAGTTGATAGACATTCTGCTGTGAAGACATTCTCAGTCAAGGGAAAACGTTGTGATTCAAGACTGATAAAAGAGTCCTTTGGTGATGGTGCTGATATGCGTTCACATGTGGGTGGAAAATGAAGTTGTTTGTCAATAGTTTGACACCCATCTTGTTGGTTTGATGGCCATCTCGTCTGAGAATATTTCAGATGAGATGGATATCAAACTAACAAGATGGATGTCAAACTATTTTGACATTTTCAGTTTGGAGACTGGTGTTTGTTTCACACTGAACTGTGAGCTGAGGAAAAACTCGATGAGGCCTTGTATCAATCTGTAAATAAAGTGATAAAATCTGTAAATGAAACTGTAAATAAAGTGATAGGGACCAGTGTTCTGTCACTATCCCTATCTTCTCAATGATCTGCGTTACCTTATTCACTAGTCATATCACTGCACAGGGAAACTTTTGGGTAATAGGTGCATCTTTTTTAGGCATTATTGAGATGAAAGTTTCAGCAGTTTCAGTAATACATAATTTGAAAAAAAATAAAGAATTTGTTGATTTTACTGATTCAAAAATCCAAATAAGTATTCAGGTCTGAATTTTGGATCACTAAATATGCATATTAATATGCATATCAAGTCATTATGAAGGAGGAATAGAAATGATTCCTACAAAGGAGTTTTTTTTTTATTATAAATACCTGTACCAAAGCACAACCTGACACCCATGATGGGAGACTTAAAAAACTACATTATCAGGCTGTTGAACGCTTTTTAAAAATTTTTAATAAATTTTTCATTTTGTCATTATGGGGTATTTTGTATTGTAAGAGCCCTACCCCGACGGGGCACTAGGGGGAGCCAGACCGCTGTAGGGAGACCAGCGAGTCAGGCAAAGTAATCAACAGTGATTCCTTTCTGCTGTCCACGACACCGACGGTAATTTGGTGAAGATCCGCGGTGCCTCTCTCTCTCTTTCTCTGTGTGTCTGTCTGTCTGTCTGTCTCAGATCTGCACCCTCGAGCCTCGGCTTGTTGTGCTGACTGACGCTACACCCCCACTCCGAGTTTCTCGTTCTCAACGCATGGTTTTCTTTTCCACCCATTATCAGGATTTCCACCCGTTTTCGGGTTGACCACGGTATCTCAGGTTTTCTGGAGTATTTCGGGTGCTGGCAGCTTGAGGTGCTGCTTTTGAGTCCTAACCCAGTGTGGCTCTCTGCGTTAAGAGCGAGTCACCGTAACATGTATAGTTTTGAGGTAAAAAATGAATTTAATGTATTTTAGAATAAAGCTGTAATATAGCAAAATGTGGAAAAGTGGAGTGCTGGGAATACTTTCTGAATGCACTGTATATGTGATATGAAACGTGTAATACACAAGCGTAAACCAAACGTAGACTGACAGGACGTACATTAACCAACAGCTTTGCCTCTACTCACTGAGCTCTATATACTTTTAGACTAATGAGACACACTAGTGACATAACAATGACATAACTAGGCGTACCCAGTAATGGCAGAGTGCCACCTGACAGTAATCTGTACATTTTAAATGTATCAAACATGCTTGTTCAACAGGAACTGAACAACTGGCCTCTTTACAAATAATAAAGTTTCAGTTTAAGCCTGAGTAAATCCTGAAAATAATAAGTTTATAAATAATAAGACAACAAATAATAAGATTCTGTTTCAGTAATAACAGAATCATACATTAAAGCAAGCTGCCATCCATAACATTAAGAAACTATGTAACCTGTTTCCTTCATGGGCCTCCAAGATTGCATATATATAATACTGCATTATTAATTAATGAACTGAGTTACTCTATCATTTGATGTATATTATAATTTATTGATCTCTTTTTTCATGTTAATAATTTTATGCTTTTCTTTTGACTTAAGGACTTAAAAAAATGAAACAAAAAACCAAAGAAAGGGTGAACTACACAATCACGGAATTCATTAATACACTCAGAATGATTTGGGTTGTTATTATATATACTAATGCAGGTAATAACCATATTTAATTTTTTGTTGAACTTTGTTAAATTGTTTTATGTCTTATCAGGCAAAAGCACTTGATTTAACTTGTATATGTACCGTTTTTTTTTTTTTTCAGCTAATGTTTTAATTTCCTTCGTGCCCATTCTGATGTTAATTTTGTCTGGTTGCAGATGTCGATGTAAGTAGATCATTTCTCATATTTTTGTCTAAATAATACATTATCTAAGTAAAATTCATGTTTTCAATTCATGTTGTCTATCTATCCATCTACAGTCGTAAACAAATTAGGACACTATTAAATATTCTGTTCTTTATGTTCACATATCAATGTCTAATCAGCTAAACAACAAAAATTGACCTTGATGTATTCATTAAACAAAAAATATTAACAAAAATATGTAGTCTAACTGAGGAAAAAGTTAGGACACCCTACCCCCTAATAGCTAGTGTTACCCTCTTTGGTTGAATTTACCCCAGTGAGATGCTTCATGTACATTTACATTACATTTATGGCATTTAGCAGACGCACTTATCCAGAGCGACTTACATGTCTTAATTACAGGGACAGTCCCCCTGGAGCAACTCAGGGTTAAGGGCCTTGCTCAAGAACCCAGTGGTGGTAGTGCCAGAGGTGGATTCAAACCTGGGACCTCTTGAGCCATAGGTCCATAGGCAAGTATCCTACCACTAGACCACCACCACCCATGTAGCATCTACCGGTCTTTGACATTGGTCTGAGGAAACTTTGATTCACTTTTCAATGCAGAATTCTTTAAGCTGTGAGATGTTTGAGGGATTTCTTGCTTGTACAGCCTGTTTCAAGTCCCCCCACAGCATCTCGATGGGCTTAAGATCTGGGCTTTGACTCAGCCACTCCAGAACTATCCATTTCTTAGTCTTCAGCCTGTCCTTATTTGGACACCAGAACAGAACATATCTGGTGTAAACCAAATACAGTGTTCCAGGAAAAGAACCTCATACCAACTGTGAAGCATGGAGGTGGAAGTATCCTGGTTTGGAGATGCTTTGCTGCAGCAGGACCTGGCCAGCTCACCATTATAGAATCCACCATTAATCCTACCATGTATCAAAGGGTGTTTGAGGAACATGTGAGACCATCTGTAAGAACTTTAAAGTGTCTCACTTTGGTTATTTCACCCAAAGGGGGTAACACTAGCTATTAGGGGGTATATTGGGGGGGTGTCCTAACTTTCTCCTCAGTTAGAATGTACATTTTTGTAGATACCTTTGTTTAATGAATAAATCAAGGTTAATTTTTGTTGTTTAGCTGCAATTAAATCTTTTCTTTTCCAGACATAAATAAAAACAAGATTAAACATCGATATGTGAACATTTCTTAATAAAGAACTAAATATTTAATGGGGTGTCCTAACCCCACTACCTCACAAAGAAACCCTTACACTGCAGGGCTATAAATACACATTAAAAAGACATGGCTGAGAATCACCGTTAAACATGTGGGACAAAGAAGAAGAACAGAAGGTATATAAATTTGTGGAGAGATAGAATATTCTAAAATGAACAAAAAAGACAACATATACAAGAAGATACAGAAGAGAAATGTGCTGGAACGAGTTGAATGTGGGTCTGCAAAGAAAATAATACATTCTTCTTTTGACTGTTTTGACAAAATTGAGGCTTGGACCAAAAAGCTGTGCTTATTGCAAACTTTACAGCAAGTATCCAGGCACTTTCTCTCCACTGTATGACTGTAGGAACAGCAAAAAGATGACACTTGGCCTGTGTGGACTTTTCCTGGATCATCTTGATGATGTGACAAAAGTTTTGAGAGCATTTACAGAAGTTGGGGCCGTACCTGTGATAGAAGATGGAAAGAAATTATTTCTCTGCAAGAGGGCTTTTGAAATAAACAAGACTTTTATGGCATTTAAGTTTTAGTGCTAACTTTTCCAGCACAATGACACTGGAAAAACTTCTCCCCTTCAAATCTGGATTTTCAGTAATTACTGCTCCAATCTGATCTGATGACATTCTTCACATATGACAGCTCCTGTCATACTTCATTCTTTTCCCAACTGGCAAAAATGTCAATTTTGCCAGACAGCACCAAGGTTCAAAGAATCCTGAATGGAACTGATCTCCTGCATTTGATCCAGTTACACACGAGTTTTACTAAAATCTGTCATTTAACAGATGTCACACAAGCAGTCTAATTTAAAAACTGAAGGTAGTAAAGCTGTTGTGTGCACAAACACAGTGGACAGAAAGACATCTTAGCGGGATCGCAAGTTTACCCTGTCTGCCTCTCTGGAGAGAAACACAGCTCAGACAGACCGAGTATATAAGGGTAAAACACCATAGCATTTTTCCAGGTCCTGGTTAGTCTTTTCTACAAAGCTGTTTGACTCCAGGTGTAAACCAGACTCACCTTGATGCCCAGGAGGGGGCAAAACTCCTGCCAGAAATGGGAGGTGAACTGAATCCCACTGTATAAAAGCACTTCTGTGGGGAAGACCTGATGTTGCACAACCTGATGCAAGAGGGCCTGGGCAGTCTCTGGGATGGCAGATTTGGCAACAGAATGCAGTGAGCTGCCCTGGAGAATTGGTCCATGACTACCAGGAGGCAGGTTTTTCCCTTGGACAAAGGCAAGCCGTCAAGGGTGAGATGCAGCCATAGACAGGCTAGCAACAGGAAAGGAAGGAATTGTCCTGTTCTTTTACCAGCTTGGTTCTTGAATCATGCGCAGATGTTAAATGCCTGAAAGTACTCCTTTTACATCCCTTTGCATGGATGGCCACCAATATTTTCTGGAGAGCAATTCCTGGGTTCAGTGGTAGCTGGGTGTGTGGAAATTCTCAATGAATGAGCCCATTCTAGGGCCTGGTTTGGGGAGGGGTCTTGTGCCTGAAGGATGTCATAGTGGAGGGTTACCTGGATGGCTGCAATAATTTTGCCAGGGGAGATGACATGGGATAGGTTCTTGTTTGGCCAGATGTGATGAAGGGTCATGCAGATGTGGTGGACAGGGAATCTGGTCTAACTTTCTTTGCTCCTGGATGGTACAATAGCAGGAAGTTGAACTGGCAACAGTGAGCTCAGTGATGGTTCAGACACTTGGCTGTCTGGAGGTAGAGGAGGTTGTGGTGTTTGGTCCATATCAGGAATGGATTTTAAGCCACCTCCAGCCAATGCCACCAGTGCACCAAGGCCCACTTTAGGCCAGAAGCTGAAGAAACTGCTTTGAGAGGGAAACGCAGGGATGTAGGGATCTTATCATCCGGGGCTCATTGAAAGTGACAACCCTTCTCATTGTGTCAGAGTGTACAAGGATGGGGGCAATGGTGAAACTGTGCTTAAAGGAGGTGAAGACCTCTTCAGTTAGGGGACAGGCTAACTTGGAAAAGTCATGGATGAACCGATGATAAAAGTTTACAAAACCCAGGAGCCGGTGAAGCTGCTTTAAGGTCTTGGGATGTTACCAGATGAGTATGGGTCCATGCAATTCCTTGCAGGCTAATGTTGTGTCTAAAGATACCTATGCTGGATGGGTGGATGACGTTCAGAGTCAGTGTGGTTTGTGTCCATATTCAGAGTTTTCAGATGATTAGAGTTGATTCCACGGTTAGACGCAGTAATTGGTGGTGACGGTCTGGCCGGGAGGACCAGATTGAAAGGATTGCAGAAGGAGAAGTGTGCTGAACAAAGTGATGAATTCTGGAGGCACGGTGTACATAACGGGGATGACGGGCGATTCCAAATGCTTTGCAGAGGCTTTATGAGCTTGAGTCCAAGTGGGCAGGACTGTTTCAGTCCTGGAGCTGAGAAGGTGTCTATTCAAACACCATGATAACTAACCAGCCAGATGCGAAACATCCAGGGCAAAGCGCCTGGCTGACCAGATCCGTAAACGACCAGAACACGGAATCACACACACCTCACTGTTCACGTTAGCCAGAACCCCGCCAACTAGTAGTGTTAGGACGGAGAGCAAACCGGCCATAAAGAACTGGATAAACAGAGAAGGAGAGAGTGGAGACTCACTCGCCAACTCTGAGCAGGTGCAGGGTGAGCATGGCGAGGACTCGCAGAATAGGGGGTCTGGACAAAAAGGACAGGAATGGGGGTCTGGGTCGCTACTCGGAACACGGAGTTAACAAATGATGAATGTCCAGATAGTCCACAGTAAAGCTGACGCTGGAACAATAAGTAAATCCAGTGCAAATCCAAGCAGCAGTGCACTGGCAGTGCGGGAAAAGTTGGATACTTTGATGCAGTGTCCAAATGCTGAGCAAAGTCAGATGGAAATCACTAACACAGAATGAAAAGTATTGGGATACAGAACCGAGCAAAGAGACTAAACAAACAAAAAAAAGTCAGTAAAGAGCAAAACAAAAAACTAAACATCCAATGGAAAGTGGCAGCCAGACACGCGCAGCAGTACTACCACTGGAACCGGAAATGAGATCAGAAATCAAAAGCCTTCAGTGTACCTGTTTGTCCATATTCATGTGGTGATGCCTCTTGCTTAGTGGTGTTGCAGCCTCTGGGGCCTTTCAGAAAAGGTGTGTTTATACTGTCAAATGTGACACTTAAATTGCACACAGATGGACTTAATTTCACTAATTATGTGAATTTTGAAGGTATTTGGTTGTACTTTTTAGGGACTTCATGGCCAATTTTCATTTTTTCTTTTTTTTTATTATTTCTTATATATATTTTTCTTTTTACCAATATATATTTCATTTTACCAACTTAGACTATTTTCTGCAGATCCATCACATAAAATAAGATTAAGAATCATTTAAATTACAGGTTGGAATTTAACAAAATAGGTAAAAAGCCAAGCAAGGCACTGTATATTAAACACTCCAGCACCAAGAAGAATCATTGGGTGAGACTTTGGGTGAGACTCTGTAAAATGAGCAAACTAAATTGATCCTGGTAAGAGCATCTGGTTAATACTATAAAACATTTTAAGCACAGATGATGAAAAACACTAGTAGTTAAGGTATTTCACTCAGAATAAAAAAGTTATTATTGAAGTGCAATATTGCTATGAGTCTTTGTCTGGGGCTGTCCTTTTCATTGAAAAATAATCATAGAAGGATGTTTTTAGTGGACTACAGGAGAGAGTCAGGAGAGCTGATATCAGCAGCAAACTAACAAAACAAAAAAACAGTCGCGTACAAAACAGTATGAGAGCATGAGAGCAAGAGGATTATCATCATGGAGAACAATTTTTTAACCAATAAAATAAATAATATTTTGTTTTAAAAACCTTTGATATTTTGTCTTTTGCAGATTTAACCTGGATGTGTGTTCTGTTAATCCTGGAGATCATAAGCACATCACTGTCAATCTATGCTCATAATTCAAGTCTAGTTGGGCAGCAAATTGATAAAGGTAGGTGAAAATCCTGTTTCTTTAGCTTTGGTTTCTGGGAGATTTTCTCTGAATCTGTAACGGTGGTGGGGTGTGGGAAGGACGTCAACGCTGAGCCAGTATTCCGGAACGAAACTTTATTTAACATAAACCAAAATACAAAACCAAAAATGCCACCTTTAACTATAAGGCTTCGCCTCGTTAATGAACCGCGCTCTGTTCTGACTCTTAAATAGCAGCCCCAATGAAGCACACCTGTGTCTCTATGAGCCCAGGTGTGCTCAGTCAGAACAGAGCGCCCAACCAGAACTATCCATCCATCCATTTTCTGCTGCTTGTCCCAAACGGGGTCGCGGGGGAGTGCTGGTGCTGGTGTCCAACCCAGCGCACACAGGGCGAGGATCCTTCACCCCCACGACCCCGTTTGGGACAAGCGGCAGAAGATAACTGACTGACTATATATGTGCATTACTAATACAGTGGTGCATTGATTTACGAGTTTATTTCGGTCAGTGACAGAGCTCGTAACTCAATTTACTCATATGTCAAATCTATTTTTTCTCATTGAAATGAAATAAAATGCCATTAATCCATTCCAGACCACCAGAAAAACACAGAATTTTTTTATAACATGTAAGAAAAATATGCTTATAAATAACAAATATTGTATAAAAACATGATACAGTATAATGTACTGCAATCAACTGGTTTTATTAAGTATAATGTACAGCATTTGCCTTGGAGATCAGACGACTTGAAGCTGCTGATGAAAGTGGAGGAGAAAGGCTGAATACTGAAACTGAAACACTTAATCTTATTTGCTGATTTCTGCCCGTGTCGCCACGCTTTTCTCACTTTCATTGGCGGGGTTTTCGATAAAAACCTGTCCAATGTTTTCCTTTTCAGGTGCAAAATGTAGAAGTGCTACGCTCAAAGTGATTCACCAAGTTGACTACACGCACACCTTGGTCATGTTTTTTGATAATTTCTTTCTTTAATTCAATTCACATCATCCGCTTCTTCTCAGCAAGGTCCTTTGCACTCACTTTCTTCAGACACATGGATGGAAAAATTAAGTTTTCTTAAATAACTGTAAGCACAAATGCAAGCACAATACTGATGCTTCCACTGCGAGCTAACTGCTTAAATTGAAGGAGTGAGACACGGGATGCTGGGCGGATATTGTTCACTGCACCATCTAGTGGTGGGTATCTGAAGCTGGCTCGTAATCCGAATTTTAGCTCTCAACTCAAAGCGAAAAAACGAGAGAAGGCTCCTATCTTGAAAAAATAGTTAGTTGGGACACTCGTAAGTCAAGGTACCACTGTATACATATTTTTAAAATACATATAACTAATATTTTGTTGTGTTTTAATATGTGCTGTAATATACAGCAAGTCACACTACTATAAAAAGCTTATTTTTGGACTAAATCTCTTGCCTTTTTTCAAAATAGTTTTTTATATAGTTTTAATTACATTTACCTGTCTGCTATTAAAACATGCTTTATTTTGGCTGAATGTCATGATTAAATAACTTATCAATATCACTGAAATTCTTTTTTCCAGAACGTGTAGGACTGACCTGTGTTAATGTCTATCTCTACATGTTGACTGTGATGTTACTCTTTAAACTGCAAAGTCATTTGTGTGGTACAGTATTCATTGTTTAATCTGATCTTTTAGAGTAAAGCAAATACAGCATTAAGAAAAAGTGAGTTTCCTTTAGCTGCAGAAGGAAGCACCACAGCTCTTTATTTAGACTTTCATTTTTGAAGTTTGTATTATTTTAAGACAGTTTATTTTACTACTTAGTGCCCTTGAAACTAAGGATGCAGTGAATTTTGGAACAAAACTGTGCACAGAAATGAGAAATGTTCCTTTATGAAACATTTTCTTTAACACAGGAAGCCAACTCAGAGATTTTTAAAACCACCTTTTATTTTTGCTGTTGTGAAAGTGAGTGATTATTCTTCCAGAAGCTGATAAACTCCAAGCTAATTTTTATCCCTTTCTCCCTTTTCACAGGATTTTATTATGAAACAAAGACACAACAGTCCACACGTGAGTAAAACTACACAAACTGTTCAGCTATAAAATATCTAGAAAAGAAATGTGGAAGTCAATGAATGATATACATTGTTGGTAACAGAAAACAAAATTCTTGCAAATGACATAGTATGCCTGTCTCACTACTACAAATGTATCCCAGTGTACATTTAGAGTTTTCTTTAAAATGTTGAGTTTATTTTTTTTATGTCACTTAATCTCCAGAAAAATGTAGTTTATTTCAAAAAACATCCCGATGAAAACACGGTTGATCTTGTTATTAATTTATTGAAATTTGGGGTGACAGAGGCAAGGAAATCTTGGGAGGCACCAAGGCTCAGAAGGGGAAGCTGTCCTCCTCTGGTTGGCACTGGAAATAAAGAAGGAAGGAAAGAAAGAGAAAGAGCATTTCATAATTTCATAATCAATTTAGCGATGACTTCCGGTAAGTAGTCATTTACAGTAACAGTAAAAGAATCCATTAGAGTCTGTAATTGGAGGTTCAGTGTGCTAATAGTGGTGGTTCTGCTTGAGTGAGTGAAACTTTTAATTTTAAAAAAGAAATTTTAGTGGCAACACCTCATGCAGATGATCCAGTCTGATGTAGCTGATCTAAAGTTCAGATGAGGAGAGAAATCTGTTGATAGTAGTTTCGTCAGTAGTTTTGGCTGGGAGGCCTTTGCTTTCGGGAAATGATTCGGCCATCCATCTCGAACAGAGAGAAAGACATTAGATCTGTTTTGGACTCACTTTGTTAAATCATGAATTAATAGAGTAACGTGTACTGTGACTCTGGCAGAGCTCGCTATTACAGCCTATTACTAGCCTAACTAGAACAGACAGAACCAAGGGTTTTACAAACACAAGAGCACCCTGAGACACTCCCGTCCCCCCACACCACCGTCAACAAACCTGAGTGATTGTTTAAGAGAAGTGGGCTGACAGCACCAACATCCCAGTTTACTGGAATTTTCTGTATCCATAAACCCCTGGGTCTGCACCATTAAACTAACAGGAAGATTAATTTCTTAAAGCCTGAAAAAACAAGTATGTCTTTGGTCTGTAATTAAATACTGCGAGTGTGTCTGAGTCCCGGACAGTACCTAGAAGGATGTTCCAGAGATGAGGGCCTTTGAATGAAAAGGCTTTTCCACCTGTTTTTAAAATTCTGGGAACTTTTAGCATGGGGGTTCATAACTGGACATAAGCTCAGAAAGATACTCAGGCACAAGGCAGTTTAGGGCTTTGTAAGTTAGTAATAAAATTTTATAGTTGTTGCGGAATTTCACAGGAAACCAATGAAGCCTAGATAATATTGGACTAATGTGATAAAATTTTCTACATCTAGTGAGGACTCTAGCTGCTGCTTTCTGTACTAAATGGAGTTTTAACTAGAACACCTTGAAAGCAGGGCATTACAATAGTCTAGTCATGAAGTGATAAATGTGTGTATTAATATTTCTGCATTATGTAGTGTGAGTGCTCTTCTTTAAGTTTAGCAATGTTTCTAAGGATAAGGAAAGCTGTATTAGTAAGATTTCCAATGTGTGTATCAAGAGATAGATCCGAGTCAATTGTGACGCCCAGGCTTTTGACAGTGGGTTAAAGATTAACTGTAAAATCTATCATTAAATCTGACATTTTGTCTCTAGCAGTTTTAGGACCTAGTAAAAAAACTTACTGACATCCACTCTTTTACTTATTTCTCCAGAATCTTTGACATAACTGGCAAATTAGAAATTGGTTGATAATTTGTTAACTTGAATGGATAAAGATTAGGTTTCTTAAGTAAAGGCTTAATAACTGCTGCTTTGTCTAATGATTTTGCGTTTCAATTGTGCTACGTTATCTAATGTGGAATTAAATATGTTCTCTGAACATTCAGTAAAATTGTCCACCTCTTCTGGACCAGATGGCAAACTAATAAGTGTTCATAAGTTTGGAAAGTTTTCAATAAAGCTTAGGGCTGTGGAGGATGTTTATTGTATGGCTAACATGATCACAAGGTGATATACATAAATTATAGCTATTGTAGCTATTATCATGTTGTTGTTGCTATTGTTGTTAGAAGTCACATCTAAAAGATCTAAATAAAACAAACAGCACACTGTGCCTAAATCAAAAGAAATTACAAAAAAAACAAAGGGATTTTATTGGAATAAATAAGTTAGGATAGATTCTTTCAAACTGTAGGACTCCACAAACCACAAATGAGATCCATCAAACCACAATGAGATCCATCCAGTAAAAAAAAAATAAAAAAATTGATTGCTGGTAAATCTGCCAGGAAGGAGCTAAATAATTTGAATAGTGCATATAAAACTCATCAAAGAAGTTTACAGAAAAAATCTATACCTTGAAGATTCTATAGGCCTCTGGTGTGGAGATGCTTTACATCAGTGTTTGGGTGACTTGCCATAATTGCTTGTCATTTTTAAATTTTTTGTTACCCACAAGTGAACATAGGTGATGAGTAGGTGATTGGTGTCAAGGAGAGGAATGCTGAAGGTCAGATGGTTGTAGATTTCAGAATAGGGAGGAGCATAGGGTGACGTATAAGAGAGGAGGAAGATGCACACAGGTGGATTATATCCTTTGCAGGAGGGTCAGTCTGAAGGACATTGGAGACTGCAAAGTAGTGTCAGGGGAGAGTGTAGCTAAACAGCATAGGATGGTGGTCTGTAGGATGACCTTGGAGGTCAAGAAGAGGAGGAAAGTGAGGGCAGAGTCGAGGATCAAGTGGTGGAAGCTGAAGAGGGAGGACTGTAAGGTGGAATTCAGGCAGGAGTTAACATGAGCACTGGGAGGTGTTGAAGCACTACTGGATTGCTAGGAAACTACTGCAGAAGTGATGAGGCAGACGGCTAGAAATGTACTTGGTGTGACATCTGGAAGGAAGAAGGAGGATAAGGAAACCTAGTGGTGGAACCCAGAAATCCAGGAGTGTATACAGAAGAAGAGGCAAGCGAAGAAGAGGTGGAATAGTCAGAGAGATGAAGAAAGTAGACAGGTGTACAAGGAGATGAACTGCAGGGCGAAAAAAGCAGTGGCAAAGGCCAAAGGGTGTTTGGTGAATTGTACAGTACGTTCAAAACAGATCCAATTCCCAATTTCCTTTTTTTTTTTTTTTTTTTTTTTTGCCGGAGATGGACGGCTGTCCACCACTGTGTGGTGGATGGTTTGGATGTTTCCTGTGAGCAAGTCCATCAATCTTCATGAGGGTCTCTTGAGTTCCTTGCCAGCTGCTACACCAAGTTGGCAAAACTACCATCATCTTATTTTACTCCTGATCTGAACTTCAGATCAGCTCCATCAGACTGGCTCTACTACAGGGGCTGCTGCTACGAAGATATAAACTTTCCCCACTCAAACAGAGCTACCACCATTAGATCATGAACCTCCATTTACAGTTAACAATGGACTTTTTTACTTTTACTGTAACTCATATTTACTGGTCATCGCTATACAGGGTTTTTCTCTTTCTTTCTTTTCTTTTATTTCCAGTGTCAACCAAAGGAGGATGGGTTCTCCTTTTGGGTCTTGGTTTCCCCCAAAGTATTTTCGTCATGTTTGGGGGGAGTTTTTCCTTGCCTCTGCCGCCCTTGGCTTACCCAATAGGGGCTTGGACCTGGATTCTGTAAAGCTGCTTTGTGACAACAACAGTTGTAAAAAGTGCTTAATAAATAAAATTGACTTGACTTGATAAAGTTAATCAGCTATAGCATGAAGTTATGGGAAAGAGTAGTGAAAGTTAGGTTTAGGAAAGAGGTGATGATCAGTGAACAGCAGTATGGTTTCATACTGCTCTTTCAATAAAAGTATGTGAGAGTAGTTCAGGATATATATGAGGGCAGTATGACGGTGATGAGATCTGGGGGATTCGGAGTGATGGATGCATTCAAGATAGAGGTTGGATTACATCAAGGATCAGTGCTGAGCCCATTCTTGTTTGCAATAGTAATGGCTGATGGACGAGGTTAGACAAGCATCCACATAGGCAATGGTGTTTGTTGATGATATTGTAATCTGCTGAAGAGAACCTGGAGAGATGGAGATATGCTCTGGAGAGGAGAGGAATGAAAGCAAGTAGCACAAAGACAGAATTCATGTGTGTGAATGAAAAGGAGGAAAGTAGACTGGTTAGGATGCAGCGAGTAGAGGTGACAAAGGTGGAGGAATTTAAATACTTGGGATCAACAGTTCAGAGTAACGGTGAGTGTGGAAGAGAGGACAATAAGAGAGTGAAGGGAGGTTGGAAGGGGTGGTGAAGACTAGCTGGAGTTAATTGTGACAGATGGGTACCAGCAAAAGTGAAAGGGAAATTTTACAGGATAGTAGTGAGACCAGCTATGATGTATGAGCTGGAGATGGTGGCACTGACAAATGACAGGAGGCGGAGCTGGAGGTGTCAGTGTTAAAGATGCTGAGATTTTCGCTGGGTGTGACGAGGATGGACAGGATTAGAAATGAGTATATTAGAGGGACAGCTCAGGTTAGACGTTTTCGAGTTAGAGAAGCAAGGTTTGGTTTGGCCTTGGTTTGGACATGTCAAGAGGAGAGACGGGGGTTATATTGGAAGGAGGATGTAGAAGATGGAGCTGCCAGGAAAGAGAAAAAGAGGAAGACCAAAGAGGAGGTTTATGGATGTGGTGAGGGAGGAAATGAAGGTGATCGGTTTGAAGGAAGATGCAAGTGACAGGAGTTGCTCCGCTGTGGCGACCCCTAAACAGGAGAAGCCAAAAGACATGGAAGAAGTAACCCAGAGCAGAGTACATTAAGTCAAGCTGCAAGGTTTCCATCTCATTTAGCAGCTACAGGGCATCTTGAGTAGAATTATCCGTGTAGTTTGAAACAGTATTTTCTTTGCAAAGAAATCTTTCCACACACCCAGCTCAACTTCAGATTCAGATTCATGCAGATAAATTTGTTGTTTAGTGTGTTAAATGTGTAATATGGCAAATAGTGAAAATATCTTTTTTTTTTATTCTTGTACTACAGGAAGTGTCATTGTGTACATGCTTGGAGCTGTGGGTCTCGTCATTGTATATTCTGTTGCACTGGCAGCCGTGCTGATCTTAAAAGCACGTGAGTAACTTCTGTACTGTTTAACAGTGTTGTGAAGTTTGCATTAACTTGCTTTTCTTAACTTAATTTTCCTGACTTTTCCTGATGCATATAGATTAAGAAGTAACTGTTCATTATGTGTGGAAAAACAAGAACTTTGTCTTATTAATAATATCATCTTATTTTTGTACTATTATTATTATTATTGTGGGCCATATATGAAGCTTGTGAAAGATCCTTTGACGGACACATGACGCAATTGTTTATTTTTTTCTTTTTCTTTTTGGAGTGCAGACCCCAGGTTCTGGAACCTCTTCCCCAATGATCCCCTTTTCACATTTGTTCATACTTTCTTTCAGGAGAGGGTGAACGTAGTGTGCAAGACCTGCGAATCATTTTGATTCCTTCTGAATGTGTCTTCGCTCTGTGCTGTTTTGTGCTACAATTATCGCAGCATCCATCAGTGAATTTTTCAGGACCCGTTCCTGTTCAGGAAGAGTCTCAGTTATAGGATGTGGGTCTTCCATTATTTTTCTGCAGTAAACAGTATGTACAACAAAGATTTTTTAGTTCACTGACTAGCTTTTCTGACCAAAGACTATAGAAGCACTGCAATATCACCCCGCAGTCATAAACTGCACTGTGCATTGTTGTTCCTGGGATGGAATATAAAAATAAATTTTTATTTTTCTATATGCTGAGGACTATTACACCTTTTTGGAGACATCTACACCAAGACATGAGCCTTCTGAGGAACGAAGACCAAATTTAGAGCATTATTTATAAAATTCAGATGTGGCACCTGCACTTGGTACTGAATACATGCAGAAAAGTCAGATACAGACTGGTCCATCAGTTTCTGCTTAGCCTGTGGTGAGTTACAAACTGCAGACCTTTTACAGACTGGAGAAAGTTTCGGTGACTGACTCTCAGTCTAGCAGTGAAACACATTACTATGCCACTACAGCATCACAACAACAGTTAAAATGGTGAAATAGAGCTTTGAAATTTTGCAACAACAGATGGGCCATAGTCTGAAACATTAAACCCTTCAATCCTGGTCACTTTGTGCATGCTGAGAATCAGGATTATACCTGGATGAGTCCAGCCTGTGTAAAAAAGCCAAGATGCATCGAAAACTTCAGAAAGTGTTTTGAATCACATTCAAGCTGCATGTTTTAGCAGAAACTCCTACTTATGGATCAGTCACAACTTACCGATGGCATGCCTGCTTCCCTGGTTGATGATCCTGTAAGATGATAAAAAGATAGATAATAGATGATAAAAATGATAAAAAGTAAGAGTTTAGAAAAGTGTCTTGTTTTTTTCATCTCACTATTACAGTTTTACTGCAATGAGAGGTCAAATCCATGTTTTACTGGACTGTATAAGGTGTCTATTAAAAGTATTTGCTGTTTTGGACATGTTCCGTTTTTATTGCTTTTATAAATGCATTTCTGATTAAAAGAACTCGACAAGATATAATATTTCATATTTAACACAGTTAAGAAGATACTGCTAAACTGGGCCCTTTCTATAAAGGCTGATAAGATAAAAATTAAACGTTTGTCACATTGTGGTGTTGTGGGCTGGATGCCAACGCAGAGCCAAGAGCTTCATACTTTATTGACGGATAACGTGCACAGAACTCATAAACATAAAGTATTAAACATAAGTGTAAAACATAACATAAACAATCACAAAGGTGAGCACACAGAATGACCAGCGCCCTGCTCCGATTCATTGGGGCTTATAACGCCAACCCCCCCCCCACAGGTGTGCACAATCAGAGCAGGGCGCCCTCTACTGGTATAGAACCGTCACAGTACCCTCCCCCTAAAAGCGCCTACTCTCGGCTGCAGCCCCTGAAACTCCGCTTTCTCTCCAGCAGTCTAGATTGGACGCAGCCCCTCGAAACCCCGCCTCCTCCGGCGGACTTGGACCTCGTCCCTCAAGTCCCGCCTACTCCGGCGGACTTGGACCTCGTCCCTCAAGCCCCGCCTCCTCCACGGTGAAGATGGCAGATGCCTTTGAAGTCCCACCTTATGCTGATGAGTGAGCTGGCATCGGTGGTTCTTCGCAGGCATCCCAATGGAGCTCTAGGCTCGCAACGTCCATTTGTGGTGGCTGGTCATTTCTGTCATGGTGTGGTGTTGTGGGCTGGACATCAACACAGAGCCAAGAGCTTCATAATTAAGTTTATTGACGGATAACCTGCACAGAAATCATAAACTAAACGTATTAAACATAACAAGTGTAAAACATAACATGAATAATCACAAAGTGTGCACACAGAATGACCAGCACCCTGCTCTGATTTGTTTGGGCTTATAATGCCAGCCCCCAATGAAGCACATCTGGCACCCAATGCCCAGGTGTGCACAATCAGAGCAGGGTGCCCTCTACTGGTACAGAACCATCACAAAGTTTTGGAAATAAACACTGTAGAAAGCTTTGGTATGAAAGGATGATTTCAGAAAAGACTGTATCTACACAGTAAAGGACCCATGATTTTCTAAGTCAAGGAACCCTGGAAGGACATCACATCAAGTGACCCAGGGTGTAAGGTGCAAATTAAATATATAATTTTATTACCACTTACCAGAAAGTTTTACACTGCACATACCATCTACCAGTAAAGAGCTCCTACTGAGCTGAAGAGGAGAGTCTAAAAAAGGAGCAAAGGAGGAAAGATGGATGGAGAGAATCTGTATTAAGTGATGTGAAAGTGACTTTATGAAACACAGCACACAGTGAACCACATCTAAATACATACTCTGTATTTATACACACCGTGCAGCAGGGGCAGCCATATCCACTTGGGGAAAAGTGATGGGGACAGCACCCTGCACAAGGGTACCTCAAACACACTGTCCTTCACACACACTATCCCTCACATAACTGCGCTTCCCTGCACTTCTCTGATGGACTGCTGCAGGCAGTGAAAAGCCAGAAAGTGAGGCAGACAGTTCACAGAAAGTTCACTGCAATAGTTCATTTAGTTTTATAGGAGATTATAGATCTGATCTTAAAAAATTCTCAAAACTGGACTTTCAGTTAAAACAATGTTTTGTTTTACCTTTTTGTTGAACAGTGTATTAAAATGAATAAAAGCATCAGAATAGAATGCTAAAAAAAATTAATGTTTCAAATGCTGGGTCAAAGTAAATCGAGTTTTTTTATACATTATTCTATACTTTTATTCTATTGACTGAGTGTGAATTGTGGAACTGCAACAGTGATATTAGACTCTCTTTCTCTCTGTATCTGTCTCTCTCTGTCTCTGTCTCTTTGTCTCTCACTGTCTGTGTCTCTCTCTCACTGTCTGTCTTTCTCTCCCTGTCTGTCTCTCTCTCTTTCTCTCTATCTGTCTGTCTCTCTTTCTCTCTTTCTCTCTCTATCTCTCTCTCTCCCCCTGTTCTTTCATAGCTAAATATGTACTTTACTGCTGTGTGTGTGTTAAAAACACTGATGAGATATAAAACTTTACCAGTAGACAGTCTGTCTGAGGCCTGGTCCCGGCCCTGGTTTGTCAACAGTGACTACCTACACTTTTCTGCCAACTAACAAACAGACTATGGGCTATGCTGCAAGACACCAGGCTGAACTGAAAAGCAGACTAATTATCTATATACCCTACAACTTTTTTCAGAGCATCACTTGGACATCCAGCTTAATACTTATTTTAAGAAGAGGGAGGAGCACAGGGTGATGTATATGAGTGGAGGAAGATGCTCACAGGTGGATTATATTCTTTGCAGGAGGGTCAGTTTGAAAGAGATCAGAGACTGCAAAGTAGTGACAGGGGAGAGTGTAGCTAAACAGCATAGGATGGTGGTCTGTAGGATGACCTTGGAGGTCAAGAAGAGGAGGAAAGTGAGGGCAGAGTCGAGGATCAAGTGGTGGAAGCTGAAGGAGGAGGACTGCAAGGTGGAATTCAGGCAGGAGTTAACACGGGCACTGGGAGGTATTGAGGAGCTACCGGATTGCTGGAAAACTACTGTAGAAGTGATCAGGCAGACGGCTAGAAATGTACTTGGTGTGACATCTGGAAGGAAGAAAGAGGATAAGGAAACCTGGTGGTGG